>JAPKLX010000313.1:11801-29938 GCA_026898415.1 Leonotis leonurus | reverse complement strand
AATTCGTGCATAAGTATCTCTCTAGTTTTGATTGATATTTGTGACTCGTTCTCCACGAGTATAAAGAAGCAGAGTATCCTAGTAGTTGATAATCTGGTCTAGTTTTGACCAGATCGTGGACGTAGGGATTTCCCGAACCACGTTAAATAACTGTGTGCTTTATATTCCTGCGTTTTTAATTTCAGTTGTTTATTATTCTAACTCTCTGCACAATCATCCATTTGCATCTCAATCAATTTCCTTAACAATCTGGATAATCACTAAGGTTTTCTAATCAAGAGCAATCTCTAATCCACCATTATTCCGCACTCACTCAACATTCAGAAAGTAATAAGATCACTCTTATTATTAGCTAAGTGCTTACACTAAGAGAGTAATCTGGTTGGACTAAACTGCAATCGATCTGTCTAGTCATCTTAAGCAATTTCTTATACAGAATAGCTTGAACTCTCATATAACCTGTCAAGTAAACTGAAAAGTCTGTATTTGGTGTATTCCCCTCCCATACACCAAACCTTGCTCTTTCGGGACCAACAATTATACACTGAGATTGCAACCATGCTTTGGAGCATCTTTGGAACATATTGATATATGACAAGATCGACATCAATCTGCTTTGAACAGATCGTTGCCAGCCTGGACCAGATCAACTCTAGTCACCTGACATACAATTATATGTCTAGATGTACTTCAATGAATCCAAGTCAACTTGCCACATCTGCAAATTACTCGAAGATGAAAAGTATATCTATACTGAAGATCAAGTTTGGAAGGAGAATCAATCAACGCGCGTAGAAGGAAAGAAGCATCCATCAACGATTTGCTTTCCATATATTTGAAGATTCGGTCAAACTTTCCAAGGCAAGATGAGATATACTAGGATTCAATATCTCCTGATTGGCAATCAACATTTACTTCAAACTAATCTAGTCCAACGGTTAGAATTTCAAATTCTACATCTATAAAAGTTTGGAACCAAGACTGGAAGAGTACAAATACTATTATCAACGATCAAGTAAGCTGTTACTCTGCTCAGAAATAAACTCATTCATCAAAGTTTTAATTGAGAAGATTTCAACGCGCCAGATCATGTTCTAAGCCGTTCGTGATCGAAATCACACCACTTGATTCAAGTCTGTCTTATCTAGAAGGAGAAGGAAGATAGCTTCGCTAGCTAGTAGTTTTCTAGTGGATTAACGTGAAGATATCTTATGAAAGTTGTATACTGTAAGTTGTAATGGGACACGACCCTTATTCGTGCATATGTTTCAACCAGATTGTGTTTGAAACTTGTGGCTCGTTCTCAGCAAGTATAAAGAAGAAGAGTATCCTAGTAGTGGATATCTAATCCAGTTTGGATTTGACCGTGGACGTAGGGGGTTTCCCAAACCACGTAAAACAACTGTGTTATTTACTTTCTGCATATTTACTTTCAGTTGTTTATTCACTAACCAGCATGACCATACAATCTGCATTCTTAATCAATTTGCTAAATATTCGGTTAAGGTTTGCAAAGGTTTTCTAATAAAGAGCACTGACTAAATCCACCATATTCCGCACACAACGCTCTGTTAGAGAACAAGATTACTCTTGATCTCTGCTAAGTGTTTCTCACAAGAGAGTATCAATCTGGACTATTGTGATCGATTTGGTCATCGATCTAGTTTGTCAAATTTGAGCAATCCTCTTACAGAAAGCTTAAACTCTCTAATTAATTAGTCAAGTAAACTGAAAAGTTTGTATTTGGTGTATTCCCCATCCCTCCCCCTATACACCAAACCTTGCTCTTTCGGGACCAACAAGAAGTAGTAATAAAATTGATTGAGTTATTTTACAAACCTCATTAATCATGAATGTTGCCCTCTTTATTCAATCTTATTTTCTTCTACAATATAGCTCTATCAATTTCATCGTCACCATGTAACTCATCTCTTTAAACATAGCAACAATGACGCAATAAAACAGAAGTAGAAAATAATACAAGAACATGATCATATATACAAATGCATGACACACATTAGAGCACTAGAGCAGTCAGTAGATTTGTTATAGATCATTACTTATATATTTTCTTACCATGTCTCCGGCGGCTCCAGCAATTCCTTTCCGAGAGAGTCGATGATTATATATTTTTCTTTTGCCATTTTCTCCTTTTGTTTCTTACTAATTTCCTATACACATTAATTATCAATGTGACATTACTTTGAGTCTGCTCCTCATAAGGTAATAATAGAATTTCTCCAAAATTAAAACTTAGTCTTAATTACATCTCTTCATTTTCATATAAGGAAAGTCAACATTAAAATTCTGATAAATGACTTGAAATAGAGAATTAGATATTGTAATTATGCATGTTGTTCATAGGTTATCAAAGCATTATGATAATTATCATCAACAAACGGGCTCAAAATGTGTGGTAAAAATAGGCACTATCAAAATCCCTCAAACATAAATCTTGTTCGTCCGGAACAATAAAAAGAAAATAAGAGTAAAAAAACAATGAAAAGTGAACACGACACATGAGCACGTTGAACCATGCAGTCACAAAGCTTGAAAATAACTAATGAACTAAACTCAATTATATTCACAACCGCAAACTATGATAAACACAAACCAAATTATTCAAGTAAATGCCTCATCGAACTATGAACTCTCACAAGACTTGGGGTAAGAAATTAGCGTATAAGTGAACCCACTCGAGTCTCTTAAATAAAAAATAGTGTTAATATGGATAAATATCAACATAGCTTATTTTATAAGTTATTTACACTTGAAGTCATAAAATAATCAATTTCTAAAATGGTTTACTACCTTTGTAAGAACATTCACTATGTATTTAACAAGTCTCCTATGGAAGATCCCATATAAATCAGGACATTCTTATTTGTTCCTAATAGGCTCTGTACGACAGAGCTCATCTAGTCCTCCGTGGGCTCTTCAGCTTAATGAGCTTAGGCCTAGAGATGCACTTTTGTCTTATCTAGGGTTTGCACCAACATGTTTTACGTGAATAAATCAGTAACACATGGCAGAACCCCTCTGACATGGCTCAAAATAACTACCTGCCACAACTGACGTGGATCTGCCTTATTGGAGAGGATTTTGTCTTATTAGAGAGGATTTTGTAAATTGTACTACACACCCAAGGTTGTTATCCAAGTGGTATGACTCTTTTACCCTCTATATATCATACTATATATACCCCATCCATTTTCATTTCTAAGGTTAGCTACACTTAACTCTCAAACTCACATACTTCACGCATTCATTGCATAAAAATATTCTCAAGTTTACTATGGGCTGACTTGAGAGTCGGAGATTCTCCCCAGATAACTCGAACCGTTCTCCGATCTTGTTTTGCAGGCTCTGCCAATGAAGTCGAGACCCAGCTACTTACGCAACAAATTAAATCCTTCAAACTTAAGGTATGAACTCCAAATCTCTTAGAACCTTCATACTCTTTTCTATCTGTTTGTTGTGGATTGATTCACAATCTAACAAATGACGTCGTCTGTGGGAACTTGGCCGAGAAGAGGAAGCGGATTCCCTTTCTTGATGTCTTGTTTCATTGGCTAAAATAGCGGCGATGAAGCCAAGGTCCAGATATATCATGACGATGAAGTCAAAAGTCTTAATAAATCATAGCGATGAAGCCAAAAATATCTCAGAAATGAAGTCAGACCCCTAATAAATCATGACGATGAAGCCAAATTTAAAATATTAACCCCTTACAAATTGTTCCATTTGCTCAGAACCACCAAAGTATCTTTCTCTGCCTGTAAGGGTGTGTACAGATATTATGGAGGGTTCTGAGCCACAACGTTGACTGAGTCAAACCCGATAAGACCTAGAGCCACTAGGCAAATGTATGTACTCATCAGTGGAAGTCCTGGAAACCCTAGACACACTTGGCAAACCTCATGAAAATTGATGCCTAAGGCTGATTTTAAGGGTTCTGCTAAGCAAAACTCAAAACTACTTGAAGCTTTCTGAGATTGTTGATGCATGTGAAATGTCTTTCGGCAGACCTTGAAACAAGATCACAAATCCATATGGAGATCGTGTGCAGAGTGACCACCCAGAGGCAAGCCTCATACGGGAGGAAATGCCAAAGGCATGGGCGGTGCAAATAGCATTCCTAGTAAATAAAACTTTAGTACGGGCAGAATTAGTGCTAGACACGCCTAATAGTTGAATTGAACCTCGGCAAAAGAAGGAAAATTTGAGGAGCACTCGGGAAAAATCACCAGAGGCTGAGGAGAGCTATGATTCTACCTACAAGCCTCCAATCAACTCTGTTGCTTGCCATGAGACCCTACAGGCCATTGCTAAGCAACATAAGAAGTTGGAAAGACAACATACCCAACTAGAGGCCTTGATGAAGGAAATTGAAGAGCTCAAGAGAGCGCATAATACAACTGAGGAACATTCTGAGTAGTGCATTCCATGCACTCGCTCTGTGAGAAAAAGGACGGCTCCTCCAGCAAGGAAAGTAAGCGGACCCATGGAACTGCTAAGGTCTGACAGCCCATTTTCTGAGGAGAGTCAGCTGGATCCATTACCGAGTAGTTTCAGCCCGTGAATCTGGAATATAAAGAAAATAATGATCCAGAAAAACATTTGATGACGTTTGATAATATAGCTCTGACGCACCAATACACTGAGGGAGTAAAGTACAGAGTCTTTCTTACCACCTTGGCTGCTCCTGTGCAACAATGGTTTAGGCAGCTCCTTGCCAACTCCATTTTTTACTTTGAAGATTTGAGAAAGCTCTTCTTGCATCAGTTTACAAGTGCGAAGAGGACAACCAAAGGCTCGCTACATTTCACAACCATCAAACAACAACAACATGAGTCGTTGAGGGAACCCTTGCTCAGGCCAAACGATGATGCGTTGGTCATCACTACCGACATCGAGAACTACGATGTCAAAAAGGGTCTTTGTAGATACGGGAAGCACAATTAACATCATGTTCTTGGATTTTTTTTAAGAAACTTCATTCCCAGGCTGACCTCAAACCTGTCGCTACGGCTCTACATGATTTTACTGGAGAAATGATTATGTCCCTTAGCTCAGCAACACTCATGCTGGCTTTGGGACAAGAAGGAATAAGGATGGCCAGACCGATCACATTCCTGATTGTAAACACACCATTTGCATAAAATTCAATAATAGGATGACCGACACTCAATGCTTTCCAGGCGGTGGTCTCCACGTATTATATGAAGATGACATTTCCCGTGGGGACATGGTGGGCCAGGTCATGGGCTGCCAGGATATGTCAAGAAAATGCTACATGCAATCTGTCAAAGAAGGAGAGGCCAAAAGGAAGACTCTACCTTCACAAGAGGAAAAAGGAAAATGATGTCAAAGAGGCTTCATCCTAACAAATGAAGCCGATAGAAGAACTAATGAGCGTAGAGCTCTACCCACACACTACGGGCTACGTGACACATGTGGTACACAGATGAAAGACTATTGGTCCCGAAAGAGCAAGATTGGTGTATGGGGGGGGGGAATCACCAATTCAAACTAAAGCTTAAACACACTTAATAAATTAAGATAGCTTGAGTAGCAAGTCAAGTTCTTCTTTTTAGGAAGAACTAAACTCACACAAATAAGACCTTGATATGTGAATAACTAAGATTAAGAATAACTTAAACAAGTTAAACTCAAACTGAGTTGTGTGAGGAAGTTTGGTGGTTAATGCTCTTTTTAATATGAAAACGATTTTCTTACTCAAGAACTTTAACAAGTTGATTTATAGAATGATATGAAGAAGATGAAGAATGAAACAAGAAGTATAAAGAACACAAGTAGTTAACATGGTTCAGGATAAACTATCCCTATGTCCATGGCTCGATCAAGAACTAGATCGATAATCCACTAAGTTCTCCTTTCTTTTTACTCGTTGAGTACGAGCCGCAAGAGAATATCAAGACTGGATATTATGTTTTGATTACATTTCTTCTTTTAAAGATTGATAACTATAATCTAATAATTATCTTAACTTATGTTGGGAACCTTTTTGATGATTGTGGAAATCATTATTTATATGTTTTGATGATGCGAAACCATATTATATATGCATATTATTAAACTGTACTTACGCTTTAATGTGTATTGATGCTTTGATGTTTATGCTTTATTTCTGTCTAGAATAGATAGACTCAACATATGGTTAAGTGTAAGGACAGATTGATGAAAGACAGATCGTGTCCATAGGAACCATCTGTGTTCTCAATAGTAGATCAGCTAACATGTATGATCAGGTTGAGTTTACAACCTGTGTCATAGAGCTTGATCTTATTTTGTCTATCTAGTAGATGGGAGATCAACCTGTAAGGCCAGATTAAATTAACGATCTGTGCTATAAAGATCGACCTTGTGGTGTAGCAGGTTAAGTCAAAATGTGAGAACAGATCGATGTAACGATCTGTTCATAGGACTAACATGATCCATCTAGACTTAGTTTTTATTGCATCTTTTATCGCACAGCATGCAAGCATTCTTACCAAGGACAGATCGATAGAAGATCGATAGCAGATCGATGGACAGCTAGCTGTTTATAGACTCCAACAGCTAGACATCAACAACTAGTGATCAACAGCAAGTGATCAACAACTAGACATCAACAACAAGTGATCAACAGATAGTGATCAACAGCTAGTGATCAACAGCAAGTGATCAACAGCTAGACATCAACAACAAGTGATCAACAGCTAGCTGTATACATCAACAGCTAAGAAACAAAGATGCACCTGCTCAAAGAACAGCGAGCTGTGTATATCAACAGCTGGACTTGAAGGAAAATGAATTCATCTGTTCACAGCAGCGAGCTGTGTATAACAGTAGATATCAATAGCTGGATGTCAAACAGCTGAACATCAACAGCTAGACGCCAACAGCTGGACTTCAACAGCTAGACGTCAACATATGATATACAACAGATAGCTGTGTATATCAACAGCTAGACTTCAAGATTTCGAACGTGAACGAAATCCACCTGTCCACAACAGATAGATGTGTATCAACAGCTAGTCTTCTAGATTTCATTGGGGCTGCATTGAAAGATGGACAGCTAACTGTGGAAGAAGAAACAAGGAAAACGATCTGTACATAACAGATCGATCTAACGGATCGATAGCAGATCGATCTGTTGTCTATAAGGAGTCAGCTCTATGTTTATTGGATACAACCTGCTCGCCTAAAGGTTGTTTTAATCCACCTATTCCTATGAGGTTCAAACGAGCTGCTCATCCCTGTTGGAGGAAGCTTTAATCTACCTAAATTGATAAAGCCTACCTGTCCTATGCCACGTCAACATCCACGTAGGACAAACTCCAACGGCTAGAAGAACAATCAGCAGTCAACGGTCAAAAGAGCATTTTATGCTTACTGCAAAAGCTGCAAAGACTTCCAACGGCTATAATTCAAATATGCCTATAAATACTTCAAGCCTTCTTCAGAAAGGGTGTTCGTGAGTTCGTGATATTGCCCAGAAAAAGCTACAACGCTACAAGATTCTCTCCAGTTCTCCATTGATTTATTCAACACTAGATATAGATTATATACATCCTTGAGTGTTGTAAATTAGAGAGAGATCACCATTATTCTGAAGATAAACCCACTAGAACTTACATTAGTTTTGAGCCTACAAAGCTCATAGTTCTAGTTTCCTCCATAGCCAAAAGCTCGGAGGAAGAACGATTATAAAACCGAACCCAGATCTTGTACTCGACGAGTTTAAACAAGAGAGTTGTAATCTCGTACTCAATGAGAATAAATAAGCGAGTTTTAGCTCGTACTCAACGAGGATAAATAAGCGAAGGATCCAAGGTTAAGGGATTCATCGATCTAGCTTTGATCGATCGTGGACGTAGGGGGTTTCCCGAACCACGTTAAATATTGTGTGTTCTTTTATATTTTGCATTGCATTAGTTTGATTCTTTGTTTATCACTTCACCAGCGAGCTGTTACCCAACAGCGAGCTGTGCATTTGAATCAACTTCATAAAGAACACTCGGTATAAACAAAACATATTTTCTAAGTGTAAGAGCAACCAACATACTCACAGCTTCCGCACACGATCTGTGTTTGGACAGATCGTCTGGTAAGCTCCAACTAGCTGCCAGTCTATCTGCTCCTTGACAGATCGCTCACGCTCTGTGTTGAGAACTTACTTGAGCAGCTAGAACTCTCTCTACAACAGAGGAGATCGACTGCTATTAACAGCGAGCTGTTCTGGTATCAACAGCGAGCTGATTCTCAACCTGCTGTTCAAACAGCCAAACGCGAAAAGTTAGATTGTGGTGTATTCCCCCCCCATACACCACACTTGCTCTCCCCGGGACCCAAAAACTTAGATCTAAACTAGATCCTAAACTTTGGTTTTGAAAGTAAGTTTTCCAGAAACACAAAGCTTCAAGCTAGTGTAAAACACTCAAAGAATTCTGGCTTGGTTGGAGCGTTTTTAACCTTTGAAAGCTTGAAGTATTTTGAGCAGAGTAATAGCAGTGTAATCGTTTGAATTCTCGTACCGCCAATAATGCGTCTTGTTCCACCTTTCACGTGTTTCCCAGTGCTTTGCCATACTTGGAATTATTCATCGTACAACTAATTTGATATTCTTGTACTTCATTCCTTAAAATATCTTCTTTGATGTGACGGCACACTGAGTGGTTGTGATAGCACGGTGAGTGGTTGCCTTTTGACAAATTTAGGTATGTCGACAGCCCACCATAGTTATGGTATGTAACAACTACTAAGTTGTTACCTATCTCACGTTAAACCAACTGATGAATATGAAGCACTACATGATGCAAATTGGATAATAGCTATGCAAGAGGTGCTCAACGAATTCAAGATAAATCAAGTGTGGTATCTCGTAGATCAACGTAAGCACCAAGGAGTAATAGGTGTCAAATGGGTATTCAAAAATAAACGAGATGAGAATGGCGAAGAAGTAAAGAACAAAGCCAAATTAGTTGCCAAATGATACAGTCAACAAGAGGGTATAGATTTTGATGAAACATTCTCCCCAGTTGCCAGATTGGAAGCCATCAGATTATTCTTGGCATATGCAGCATACAAACGTTTCAAAGTATACCAGATGGATGTCTAGAGTGCATTTCTAAATGACATTCTGGAAGAAGAATTATATGTAGAGCAACCACCTGGATTTGAAGAAGGAGATCTAGAACAGAAAGTCTACAGATTGACAAAAGCAGTTTATGGGTTGAAGCAAGCTCCAAGAGCTTGGTACGAGACATTGTCAACCTTTTTGCTGGAGTCAGGCTTTCGACGAGGCTCAATTGACAAAACATTATTCATCATCAGAGTCAAGGAACATATCATTTTTAGTGAAAATTTAGGTAGATGATATTATTTTTGGATCTCAATTTGGTTATTTATCTAATAAATTTGCTGACTGATGAAGAATAAATATCAAATGTCCACGATGGGCGAGATGAATTTCTTTTTAGGATTGCAGGTTAAGTAGCTATCTGAAGGAATATTCATAAATCAAGCGCAGTATGTACATGACTTGATCACTAAGTTTGGAGTCAAACATAGCAAACTTGTCAAGATCCCAATGCAGAACAATGGAAAGATTGACCCAGATCCAGAGGGCAAACCAGCCAATATAATTATTAGTCAACCTGACGTTACTTTTGCAATTGGAGTTTGTGCAAGATACCAGGTCAATCCCAAAGAATCTCACATGGAAGCAGCTAAGAAGATACTACACTATCTCAAAGGAACAACTCACATAAGTTTATGCTATCCATGTGATGGATAATTTCGAGTTAACTGGTTATTCAGATTCTGATTATGCATGATGTAAGCTAGATATGAAATTTACTTCGGGAACCTATTAATTTCTTGGAAACAAGCTGATCTCATGGTTCTCAAAGAAGCAAACCTCTGTGGCTACATCAACAACTGAAGTTGAATACTTGGCTGTTGGAAGCTGTTGTGCCAAGATACTATGGATTAAGCAGAAGCTCAAGGATTATGAGGTCAATGTGAAGGAAATACCTATATTCTGTGATAGCTCGAGTGCTATCATGATTACACAGAATCTAGTCTTACATACGATGTGTAAACATGTGGATGTGAGACACCACTTGGATACATATTATCTAGCAGAACATAGATGCAAAATATCTAGCAGATCACCAATATCAAATTGACAGAAAGCATATTGTTGGAAACAAACAGTACAGATCACTTCAAAGCATCAGATCACTCGAAAACAAATTACTTGTCAAGACACCAGATCACTCTGGAGGAACATGATCAATCATGGCACTTGGAAATTATTTTCCATATACATTCCTTAATTAAGGGGGAACTCAGAAATTCGTATCGATTTCTGATTTTATTTACTGACTTAATTCGGTTTTATACAATATCTACTGACATATTCGATATAAATTACATGCTTTATAATGATTTGTGCTGATATGAGAATGCATATAGAGAGAGAATGATTACCAAAAATAAGAAAGGAAGTTGGAGAGGCAAATGACGACTTGCACGTGCCTAAATCTTACCCTACAAATAGGGTACATGTATCAGACGCGGTTCAAAAGCAGGAAAATGGAGAATGATGAGCGGGAAAACTAAAAAGGGAGGACTCATCTCAACCCTTAATCTCTTACTTTTTAATATGGACCATTCATTTTGTGTTTATATATATGTATTCACCGATGAACTGTTCACCTTCTTCTTCAATTTCAGCGATTAAGTTTTATTGCCTTAGCATTTTCTGCAAACTTTCTCAAATCTTTTCAAACATCGTACTCTTTTTCGAAAATGGTAGAAAACATAATGAAGTTCCCAGAGCATGTTTCTAAAGTCCAAAATATATTTCTCCCGAACCTTATGTGATTTACAACACCCATGACTATAAAAAGCTTGAAGAAATATATACGTTAATCAAACGTTGCAGAGGTTTTTTTTTTTTTATTTCTGCTATGCTTATATGTGTTCTTATGTTATATATGCGATAGATTGATTATGTGAACTCTCTGTATTTATTTTGTTTGTTGTATTTAATTTCTGGAACTTCCTCATATGCTTATATTTATGCTTAGAGCTCTTGATATTTTCGATGCTATGAGTTTTATCATGAATCATGTTTATGTTGTGGTGAGATAATTTGTTATAATTACATGATTACAAATAGAACATACTTGTAGATGTAAAGAAAACTGGAAATCTGCATATATGATGTTCATATTGTTCATGCTTATGTACAGTTAAAATTCATATATTTTGCTTTAAACTTGGATAATTATGTGTTATTAACATATATATTCTTGTCTAGGATTCCACAATATCGTGACATCTCATCCAGAGATGTATCTACCCAAACTAGTTGTCATCTTCTATTTGACATGGGAAGATGATAAGTCAGGAGATGAAGCAAGAATTTTGATGTCTATAGGAGAAAAGAGTACCAGCAAGTCTACATATGATGTTTTGCAGATGATCTTGCACGCATATCGTTTAAAAGATGAGGGAATGAATCTAGCTGAGATCACCAAGGAGTAACTGCAAGAGGCAGTAGAGGAGATTATGGTTATTCCAATGACCTACACAGGAAGGATGTTTTCTAGAACATTGCTAACTCCCAGATACAAGCTGCTATTCGACTTTGTGCAAATGATATTTATGATGCACAGCGGGTCATATGACCAGGTTACTCCAGCGAAGATGATGATATTAACTGTTGTTGTTCTTAACTTGCCGGTTAATTGGGGAAGAATCTTATTCATTCTGTTGGCGATGGAGGCTAGATTGGTGATTGAGAACAAGAATGACAAAGGACAGGTCTATGAAGTATCTGTGAAGCGGCAATTGAGGTATGAAACGAAGATCAACTTCATAATTGAAGCCTTCTTTAAGAGCCAAACCTGGAAAGAGGCAATACGTAGTACCTTTCAACCAGCAGCACACCTTGCCAAAGAAGCAATATCAGCTCGAGATGCCACTTTGTTTATCGCCAGCCATATTCAACAAAGCGAAAGACGAGGTTCATATGAAACACTTGTTGGAGATGGGGAATTCTAACCCAACCTGGGTTGCACTATCGAAGGAGGAATCTAAGAAAGAAAACAAGAAAGAAAGCAAGAAGGAAAGCAAGAAGGAGAGCAAGAAGGAGAAATGTAAGCCAACCAAGAGGGCAAGCTCATCAGAGACTGAGAGATCTTCACCTTAGCCGAAGCAGAAAAAGAGGAGATTGAAGAAACAACAACCTACTTCACCAGAAGGGTCACCAGACTGCGAGATTTTGGAGGATGTTATTCCAGAATCATCATATGACCCACAATAGGAGAATGATTTTTCTCCAGCTAGGACAGCTTCACCATCACCCTCACCAAATCGCTTGGAGAGGATAGATGAGGATGAAGAGGAGGAGGTTGCTGAAGCCACTGACAGGAGGAGGCAGGCAGAGGAAGTGATCAAAAATTGATTGAGAATGAAGCAGATCACTTCATGCTTCAAGATTTTCCAAGAATAGAGTTAACACCAGAGAGTTATGCAGCAGCTCGTTGTGTCAAGACCTATCTGTTAATCAAAGATAGAGAATTCTATGTTCTAGATGCTCTGCTCACCATCAAGTCCATAGAAGAGTTGAAGATTGAAGAGACCACTCTTCAAAACATATTTGATGTGTCTTCGATCGTGGAGATCATGGAGACATATCATGAGATGATATTAAAAAATTTCCAGGCATGAGGCAAGGAAATTGAAATTAGATCTGAAGTCTTATTACAAGGAGAAGATGGAATTTTTCAATTTTGTGCCGGAGTCAGATGACGAGGGAGAAGAGAATCTGGGAGAGTCATCTGCTCAACCTAATCACATTGATGAACCAATGGAAATACAAGGAGAAGCAGCAACAGCACAGCCTAACACTTCACAAACTACAACACCGTCAAGTCAACTAGAAACTCAACCAGATCAACAACCATCGACTTCACAATTAGCACAACCTGATCAGCCATCCATATCTCAACCAGATCAGGGAACATGGAGAGATAAGGAGATGGAGAAAGAACCAGAGAAGGAGAAGGAGATGGAGAAGGAAATGGAGAAAGAAAAGAAGAAGCGCCTACACAAGAACATGTTAATGAACCAACTGTCGAGGAAGCTTAAAAAGAACCGGTTGGACAGGTTTAAGGAGGGGAACGAACCAATGACCTATATACACCAGGCGTAGCTACAAAGCTCAAGGTTCATGTTGGTTTTTGGGACTTGGAGGAGTTGTTGAGAGATGAGACCAGACCATATACCAACGAACATGTCGATTATTTAATTGCTTTACAAATTCAAGATCACCTAATTGTCAAATGCAATAAAATCCAGGAGAGGGAAACTAAGGTACTTACTGACTTCAATAACCATCAGAAAGAGTATGTTGATGATATGGAAAGTCTTGAAAAAGAAGATCAGGGATGCTATTAAAGACCTGACAAAGACACTTGACGATGATAGAGACGCAACTGACCTTGCTCAAGAGAAGCTGGACTTACGATTGGAAAATTATGATAAGAAGTTGGATGAGATCACTAAGTCATTATCTTCTATTGCAGATCAACAGAAGACAAGAATTGTGGAAGCTGTCAAGTAGAGCACAATTTCAATATCAATTGAGATCTCGGAAGCCACCTCTCGTGATCTGCATAAGCAACTGGACGCATTTGAGAAACAACGGTGCAAAGAGATAATGCAGAAGAATCTACCTGACGCACTCATTGATATAGACTATCTAACACAAGATGATATCAATCATCTTTTCAAGAAGGTTGATGACCTGGAATAGAACCAGGGCTATTATGACAAAACGCTGACTACGGTTAACAACAGACTAAGTAACCAGATTGGTGAAGCCAACCAAAACATCACATTTCTGCTTAACTTCAAGGAAACAGCTGAAGGAAATCATGTTGCTCTGGAGAAAGAGATTGTCACAGCCCAATTTCTTAACCATCTCTTAGTCAAGAAATTAAGCCATGACTTAACTAACTTGGAAACAACTCTAGTAATTTATGTTTGGTTGCAAAGAAACTTGAACTTATTCTCGCGAAAAACAGGGCAGGGCCGACACATCGACTTCGAAAGCTCATAACTTTCTCATACGGACTCCGAATTTAGATCCGAAAGAACCGTTGGAAAGATATTGAAAAGATCTTTAAAATGACACCAAATTCAGAAAATTAGGACTTATGAAACTCACGAAAAAGTGGGTTCAACGAGCTGCCCTGTTTCTAGCAAAAACAAAGTTTGCACAATTTTTGAATTTGGAGTTTCAACACATCTAAATACCAACTCAAGAAACCAAAAGATAGAGATAAAAAATGATAACTCATAAAGAAAAGTGCTACCATGGATATCAAGGGCTAAACTGATACGAAGGTATCAAACGTTCAAATGACATCAAAACATAGATTTGCAACGGAAGAAATAGTTGAGCTACATGTATGACGACACATAACTCAACTTACAAAATATCCATCATCAAACAACAAGACAATCTATGGTTCACTGACAATTTATATACAAAGATAACCACAGTGTTCAAATCCATCGCCACCTCCAGCTCAACCTGCACGTTAAGAAAACATGCAGGGCGTGAGTACATAAAGCACTCAGTGGACACATGCCAAAACATTTAAAACTTGCTCATAGAGCTAAAATATTGACTTGCCAAATCTTTCTTTTCTGAAAATAATGTAACTGAATATGTATAAAATGTGTCTGTAAACAAATATCTGAAATCTGAAAATATGCAGTATGCAACATGCTATGCTGGCATTCTTTTTCTCTTGCTGTGTCGGTCCCGAAGGCTACCCGCTCACAGCTGCTTATGAAATCTGAAATACCATATCTACGCACTTCTTGTGTTGAGAGGTAGGCCTCCCTCTCAAACACTATGACCGGCCAGTCCGCTCACCGGCTCACGGTCACATATGTGTACACAAACCCTTACCGGCAGCTCGTCCGGCATAGGGCCGATATCGTAATTCTCTCGTAGATAGGCAATATGCATCATGCATCATGCACTCAAAAATATAGGCAAGTCAACTTCTTTAAACATAAAAACATATCAAAGCATAAACAAATCTTTAGCTCATGCATAACTTTGGTTAGAAAGCCCACCTGGATGTTCCTTAGAGCTAAGGAACTAATTTACTCATAGCCACCAATTATCCCTGTCTTCTAGATTCTCTTTTCTTTCTGCTCTTATTTCCTTCTTGGTCTCATCTGACCCTTTTTCTATAATGATACAAATCTAATTAGCTTCTCATACTTAAATCTCAATATTGCGTTTCTTTATCTACTAACTAACAATTTCTAATTCTTACATACTTAGCTCTTTAATTCCAACAAATTCACATTATACTTCATATTCTTCCCTCATCTCAATTATGATCTTAGATCACACAAATAACTCCTCTATATACACCTTTGGATCATCCCCTTCTCCAAGCATTTTATAGATCTTAATGATGTGATGATTATATCTTTAATCTCTTGCTTCATTCATGCTTACTACCATCTAAATAACTCTAATACATCATCATCTAAGCAAATCAATATCAACATATATATAAACTATGAAACTTCATTAACCATTAAATTTTGAAAATCCATTTCTAGTGCTTGGAAAATTCCAAATAAATTAATCTAGGTATTATTCATACCATTGAACTCAAATATGATCTCAATTACATAAATAAAATCAAAATCTTATAGAACAATTTAAGTAGAATTTTCGGTCCTTAGTGCTTAGGATAGAAAACTTGATTTTGATCTAATTTCTTATTCTAATCATGTTTATTGACATCTAATAGCACTTATCTATGCTCAAAACAATCAAATTCTACATAATCAAATTAGGGTTCATGGGAAAGAATTAGGACAAATCCAATTATTCCTCATCTTATGCAATTCTTTCCAAAACATCACTTAATTCATGATATTCTATCCATTTCATACACCATACTTGAGGATTAACATCATATCTTATAAATTATAGATATCATGGATAATAACATAAACTTTCTTAAATTTCTACAAACTAAAGATGTAAAGAGAAGGATTAATTACCTTAAAGATGATTATTTCTTGAAAACTAGATCAAAACCTAGCTTAGAACTTGAATTATGGAAGGAGAAATTTTTTTTTGGCTATGGTGGGAGAGGGGGTGCACGACCATGGGAGGAAGAATAAGGTTGATGGTGATGATAATATGATATATATCTCATTTCTTATAGATTAAGTAATTATATTTTATTAATTAAATAATTAAATACATAATTCTACATCACTCTAGGGGGTTCTAGAACCTTCTAGAACCTCCATTTTTGGGTTCCGAGATATTAATACTGGATTACTCATCTCGACACAAGAAATTCACTGGTTCAGACTGTTCGTGATTCCGAGTTCGTATGAATAACTTATTCGAGTTTTAAATTACCGAATGAATTTTTAATTAAATAAATTCCTTCTCAAAACAATATTTTCTAACAAAATCCTTATAATAATCTCTTCTATATACCTTAGAAAATCGGGCAAAATTTATAGATATTGCTACGGCTGTCGAATTCCCAAATTGAATTCTTGCCGAAAACTAATTAAATTATTACCGAAATTACGATAATAAATTTTTATTCTTTCTTTTGTCTGTTTTCAAGCTTAATGGAATTTCTAATTCCATTTTTCTATATTATCTAATAGATAAAAATTTTCTCTTCTGAGGGGTATGCTTCGTCTGAATTTATTCTATCTTAACCCCTCTCTTTAATCTCTAGTATGGAATTAATAACTTCCAATTTCTTTCTTAACGAAATATTCGTAATTCTTTCTTCTAAATCGTATAATAGATTCTTCAAACTCTTCTTAATCTCATAAAAATATTCTCTTAAGGATGCATAGCCTTAATTAAGGTTTAATTACATTTTAGTTATGGCTACAGTATTTCGGGGTATTACAGAGATTGACTCTCTTCACTCACTCATCAAGTCTATTATTAATGACGTCAAAAAGGGGGAAGGTCGGGAGGTAAGGGAGGCAAAGGAAAGTAGACAGCCAAGAGACAACCTGCCAGGAAATAGACCACTCCACCAACCAGGCCACTCAACAGCCCACTCAACAACCATACAAAGGGAAGAAGCCAATGGTCGAAGAGAAGGATGAAGGCGACCAGATCGCTGAGTTATTGATGCTTGGTGTATGTCAAGAGGAGGCGTGTAATCTGATTTTCCGTGCTCAATTCTACAAGGACAGAAAAAGACAACTTCAGAGAGAAGCCGAGCAAGCTGAGAGAGAGAAAGCCTTTGATTCACCACCATCACCACCCAGAGCAACTCAACAATCAACACCCAGACCAGCACAACCAACAAAGAAGAAAGGAACATTCGGAACACTTGCCAGCGTATTATTCTTACAGAAGAAAATCCCACAAGATCCCTCAGTAGCAGATGGACATCACGATAAGTGGGAGCTCATTAAAACTGGGTTCATTTTGAATCGATACTTTTTGAGAGAACCTGCCTATTCTCACCAGCCAGCTTATGAAGACTTCAAGCAGTATGTCGACGATCACAAAACATCATATGCAATGTCTACTAATTCCAGGGAGCACGATGCCAGATAAGACGGAGATTCTTAAATGCATCAATCTGATTGCTCAAGCCAGAGGATTTAAGATCGAAAATCATGACCCAGACTATGCAAGAGTAAGAGATGGAATCTATGAAAGTGTTCAAGTGATTTCTGATGAGAGAAAGAAGAAGATGAAGGAGGAGGCAAAACAGAAGAAGAGACCAGCGGGTAAATGGTTTTAATTGCATATCTTGTAAACCTGCAATTTTTTATCTATTGTTATTGTTGGGAACCCCACAATATATTCTAAGTTTTGATGATGTTCACTCATACACACACTTGGCTTTCTTCATGTTCTGTATCATTTCTGTTGATTGTTATTGACCAGATAGTCGAAACCAGTTCAGCCAGAAAGATGGAATATGTCTCAGACAGAAAGCTGAACCAGCAAGTCTTTGACAGAAGGCGAAACCAGAGAATCTCAAGCCAACAAGTCTTTGACAGAAGGCTAAACC
>JAPKLX010000313.1:111-11791 GCA_026898415.1 Leonotis leonurus | reverse complement strand
GTCACAGACAGAAGGCTAAACCAGAGAATCTCAAAACCAGCAAGTCTCAAAGACAGAATGCTAAACCAGAGAGTCTCAATCAGAAAATGAAGCTAGTCAACTTTAACAGAAAATTGAACCAGAGAAGCTTCAGCCAGAAAGATGGAAGATGCTTCAACCAGAAAGTGGTTAACATATGCTCTACCAGAAAGTACCTCAACCAGAAAGTGTCTAAGTCAATATTCAACCAGAAAGACAATAGACCAGAGAGGACACAACCAGAAGGTTAAAAGCAAACGAGAAAGAGCAGAACCAAACCTGTCGATGAAGCATTAAAGACTTTCCATTTAAGATTTGGAAATTGAATCACTGATTGACATGGAGAAGGAAAGCAATCATAGATGATCTGCTTACCAATCATAGAAGATTCAATCAAACAAACTCTACAAGGAAAGAAGAGATATAATTGATTGACAATCCACAAATCAAATAACGTCAATCAACAAACGGCTAGAATTTCAAATTCAGAGCCTATATATGTTTGAAGTTTCAAAGTCTGAAGATAATACTCAAGCGCTATACTGCAGAAATACTCTCAAGCATTTTATCTCCAAATCAGACAAAAGCTTCAAAAAGTTCGTGATCGCAATCACACCTCGATTCAAGTCTGTCTTATCGAGAGAAGAAGGAGATCTTTACTAGCTAGTAGTTTTCTAGTGGATTAACGTGAAGATAACCTGTTTACAGTAGTTTTCTGTAAGTTGTAATGGGACACGACCCTTATTCGTGCATAAGTTTCAATAAGGTTTGTAATTGGAACTTGTGGCTCGTTCTCAGCGAGTATAAATAAGAAGAGTATCCTAGTAGTGGATATCTAATCCAGTTTAGATTAGACCGTGGACGTAGGGGGTTTCCCGAACCACGTAAAATAACTGTGCCATTTAAATTCTGCATTTTATATTCAGTTGTTTTTATTCTGCATCTATCATACTCATTCAAATCTGCATTCTTAATCAACCTCTAAATACTCGATTAAGTTTTCAAAAGATTTTCTTAACAAGAGCACCGACTAAGTCCACCATTATTCCGCACACAATACATTGCTGGAAATTAAGTTCACGCTTACTTTCTGCCTTGTATATCTCACTTGAGAGATCTTATTTGGATAGAACCTAAACGATTAGATAATCACTTTGTTCTATCAACTTGAGCAATCTGTATTTAAGAAAGCTCACATCTCTCTGTTTGAAACAGTCAAGTAAACTGAAAAGGTTTGCATTTGGTGTATTCCCCCCCCATACACCAAACCTTGCTCTTTCGGGACCAACAAGTGGTATCAGAGCATTGGTTCAAACTGACCATTGTTTTGTTTCACAAGGTTAATACCTGCGTGGTCAACTTGAATAGATCTAGAAAATCTTTTCATCATCTGCATATTATCTGTTATGGAATCATCTGTCATCAGGGCATGCGAAGAATTCTCCATCCAAGGTTACAGAGAATGGAGTTTCAGAATCAAGATGTGTCTCAAAGCTCATCACTGCCTGATGTGGAAGGTGATAGAAGAAGGACCTTTGGCTATTACAGAAGAAACCACTCGTATCACTGAGACAGGAGCAGTCAAGGAAACTGTACTGAAAGACCCCAGAAAGTATACCTCTGAAGAAAGAAGAGAAGCAAATCTTGATGATTTTGCTAAAGGAGTTATCTCCAGTACTGTGAAAGGAGTTCATCTGGCCAAGATCCAAGATCTTGATACAGCCAAAGAAATGTGGGAAGCACTAGGAGATCTCAGCCTAGGATCTGAAGCTATGATCGAGAACAAGCTATCCCTAGCATGTAATAAGTTCGATGAATTCAAAATGAAGCCTGGAGAAACTATTGAACAAATGAAGAACAGGTTCACTGAAGTATTACTTGAAGTGTCTGCCTTCAAGAAGAATAAGTATACACAGAGAGAGAAGAATCTCAAGATTCTTAGAGCCTTACCACCAAGTTGGGAAATCTATTCAGCTATGCAACCTCTACGTGCTGATTTCAATGATCTGTCTGTAGAAGCACTATTTGATCATCTGGCTGTCCATGAATGTGATATCAGAAGGATACATGGACCAGATCACTCCTCAAGCAAGAAGAGTGAAACTAGCACTAAGAAGGAGAAAGAGACTGCCTTCAAAGCGAAGTGCAAAACAGATGAATCAACATCATCTGCTACATCAGAAGGAGGATATGATAAGTTACTGAAAGAATTCTCACTGATTGCTAAGAGAATGGACAAGATGGAAGTCAGATCAAGAAAGTATCGAAGGTTCTACAAAGACAACAAGAGTAGATACCAGAAGAACAAAGAAGCAGAACGATCTGATGACAAAACAGAAAGTAGAGGTAATGGTAAAATCACTAATCCTACTGACTATACTTGCTATGGTTGTGGAAGAACAGGACACTTCAAGACAGACTGTCCTGATCTATCCAAAAGCTAGAGAGAAGAACTACGAGCTAAAAGGGACAGAAAGCTAAAAGCTCAACGTAAAGCCATGATAGCAGAAGAAAAAGAAGAAGATGATTCCAGCTCAAGCCATCTATCTGATAGTTCAACAGAAGATGATGAAGCATTCTTGGCTAAAGAAGAAGAAGACTGGGATGAATGCTATGCAGGACTAGACAACGGTCTAGATGATGTAGAGGTAAACTCTTGCAACTCTAATTCATCAAATGATATCGACCTGGATCAGGAAATAGAAGACCAAGATGAATATTCATGGAATGAAGTTAATGAAATGTTCAAGAGCTACTCAAGTATCAAGAGACTTTTCAAAGAAGTTGTTGAAGAAAATGACAGATTGAAGAAAACTGAAGAGATATTGAGTAAAGCAAACACTAAATTTGTTGCTAACATCAATATTCTGGAAGAACAGATCAAGAGCAAAGACAGTGAGATTCATTCCTTGAACTCAAAAGTCAAAGATCTTATAAATAGGAATAACATTGCTGAAGAAAAGATAAAGAAAGGCAGAGATATGATCTACAGAAGTGATGAACGTGCCAAACTGCTCATCAACATACAACAGAAAGGCACTTCTGGATTAGGATATCCAGGTCACACAGAAAAAGCAGCAGGTCCAATGAAATTCGTACCAGAAAGAAGACAGATACCAGATCAAGTAATAAACTTGAAAAATAAGAAAGATCTTCCCCAGAAGATGATGGTTAAACAAGCTGGTAACAGACAATATCATCAAATCAAAGGACATCCTGCTAACTACACTGAATCTAAACAACAGCCCAAAAATAAAGTCAACAGGACATCACAGAAGAAAGCAGAAAGTAAAGGATCAGAGAGATACCATCCATCTGTTCTTCACTCAAAGTCCATTGTTGATGAGAATGGGAATATCATCACCAGCTACATTACTGTTCCAAATTTAAAGCTATTCTGGATTCAAAAAGGGATCTTTGCTAATAACCAAGCACCCAGACAATAAAGGGTAGCTAAATCTATTTAATTGCAGGAGCAGAAGGCTGCAAGAAGAAGCAAGATTGCAAAAGGATCAATCTGGATAATTGATAGTGGCTGTTCAAAACACATGACATGTGACAAAAACCTACTATCAGACTACATAGAGAAACCAGGACCTCATGTCACTTTTGGATGTAATTCAAAAGGATATACCAGAGGATATGGAAACATAAAAGTTGGCAAGACCACTATCTCAAATGTTTCATATGTTGAAGGTCTCAGCCACAATCTGTTTTCTGTAAGTCAGTTCTGCACCAATGGTAATCAGATTGTTTTCAATGCTAACAACTGTTTGGTTAAGAACAAGGAAGGAGATGAGATACTCTTTACCGGGAAATTGCAAGACAGATTATATATTGTGCAATGGGACAACCAGATAGAGACCTGTCTAGTCACTAAGACAGTATCAGAAACTAGTTGGCTGTGGCATAAACGATTAAGTCATCTCAATTTCAAGTCAATCAATAAGATTGCACGAGAAAAACTAGTTGAAGGCCTACCAGACCAAATATATGACAAGAATCACATCTGTGAAGCATGTCAAGCTGGAAAGCAAACCAGAACATCTTTTTCAAGAAAATCTGCCCAGAGCTCAACCAGAATACTAGAGTTACTACATTTAGACTTATTTGGTCCCGTTAAACCATTAAGTGTAAATGGTAGGAAATATACTCTAGTCATCATTGATGATTATTCAAGATTTACTTGGGTAATATTCTTGCATAAGAAGAAAGAAACTCTGGAGAAGCTGTCAAACTTTCTCAACAAAATTACCAAGAAAAAGGAAGTTTCTGTTACCACTATCAGAACAGATCGTGGAACAGAGTTCCTAAACCAGAAAGTTGAGGATTACTGCAACCAGATGGGTATTACACATCAGACATCTGCAGCCAGAACACCTCAACAGAATGGGGTAGTTGAAAGAAGAAACAGATCGTTAAAGGAAGCAGCTCGCACAATGCTCAATGCAACCAGATTACCAAAGAAATTTTGGGCAGAAGCCATCTATACAGCATGCTATACACAGAACAGATCAAAAGTTACCATCAGACATGGGAAGACACCCTACGAGATATGGAACAACAGAAAACCCAGGATTCATTATTTTCGTTCTTTTGGCTGTCTGTGTTACATTCACAATAATGGGAAATCTCAGTTGAAAACTTTTGATAGCAAAGCTGATCCAGGGATATTCTTAGGATATTCTGATGTTAGCAAAGCTTATAGGGTTTTTAACCAGAGGACTCACATTGTGGAAGTAACACCTCATATTGTTTTTGATGAATCTGTTATTAGTGATAGAGACCTAGATGTTGATCAAACACAAGAACAGAATAAGAACCAGAAAGAAAAAGGGATTCTGTTAGAAGATATCCTAATCTGGAATACATCAGAAGAGAATGAAGTTGAAGTTCCCAACAGTGCTGAAACAGTAAGCTTGCAGCAAGGGGGAACAGAACAAACAACCTTAACTACACCAGAAGACAATCAGCCTGAAGGAGGAGACAACTCTAATGAACCAGAACTAGATCAACCCGAAGAATCAAGAAATTCAAATGGTTGGAATAATGATCAAGAAGAACCAGAAACTGAAAATCCTTTCCAAACTTCTCATCCAGAATTTGAGGACCCAGCAAGTGAACCAGAACCAGAGATATCAGAAGAGGAGATATCTAGCAGAAGGAAATGGATTCAAGAAAATCATCCTTCTGAACAGATTGTTGGGAACCCAACAGATAGAGTGAGAACTAGAAGAATGCATGGAGAGAGTGCACTTCTCAGTTGCTATCTATCACGTGTTGAACCCTCTGACACTTATGAAGCACTTAGAGATGCAGACTGGGTCATAGCTATGCAAGAAGAACTCAATGAGTTCAAGAGAAACCAAGTCTGGTATATGGTAGACAGACCAAAACATCAAGGGGTGATAGGTGTAAAATGGGTATTCAAAAACAAACGAGATGAGAATGGAGAAGTAGTCAGAAACAAGGCTAGACTAGTTGTAAAGGGATACAATCAACAGGAAGGTATCGACTTTGATGAGACCTTTGCACCAGTGGCCAGATTGGAAGCAATTAGGCTATTTTTAGCATATGCTGCATACAAGAGATTCAAAGTATACCAGATGGATGTCAAAAGTGCATTCCTTAATGGCATACTTGAAGAAGAAGTATATGTTGAGCAACCACCTGGTTTTGAAGAAGAAAATCCTGACCAGAGAGTATATAGACTAGCCAAAGCTGTCTATGGGTTGAAACAGGCACCCAGAGCGTGGTATGAAACATTATCAACATTCCTACTGGAATCAGGCTTCAGAAGAGGTTCTGTTGACAAGACACTGTTTGTCATCAAAGTCAAAGAACATATTCTGCTGGTCCAGATATATGTCGATGACATAATCTTTGGATCACAATCTCCCTATCTGTGTGACAAATTTGCAGAACTAATGAAGAACAAATACCAAATGTCCATGATGGGTGAGATGAATTTCTTTTTAGGATTGCAGGTAAAACAACTACCAGATGGTATCTTTGTTAATCAAGCAAAATACATCAATGATCTGCTAGTCAAGTTTGGAATGAAAGACAGCAGAACAGTTAAAATTCCAATGCAATCAAATGGAAAGATAGATCCAGACCCAGAAGGAAAACCAGCAAACATCACACAATACAGAGGAATTATTGGCTCTCTGTTATATCTTACTGCAAGTCGTCCAGATATCACATATGCAGTTGGAGTTTGCGCCAGATATCAAGCCAATCCTAAAGAAACACACATGGAAGCTGCCAAAAAGATACTTAGATATCTTAAGGGAACAGCTAACATTGGTCTCTGGTATCCAAAAGATGATAACTTTGAGCTTACAGGCTATTCTGATTCAGATTATGCAGGATGCAAACTGGACAGAAAGTCTACCTCTGGGACGTGTCAATTCCTTGGAAACAAGTTGATATCTTGGTTTTCAAAGAAACAGACATCTGTTGCTACATCAACCACAGAAGCAGAATATATGGCTGCTGGAAGCTGCTGTGCACAGATACTATGGTTGAAACAGCAACTAAGAGATTATGAGATCGATGTAAAGGAGATACCTATATTCTGTGACAGCTCAAGTGCTATAGCTATAACACAGAATCCAGTACTCCACACAAGATGCAAACATGTCGATGTAAGACATCATTTTATCAGAGATCATGTAGAGAGAAAGATTCATACAGACATCCAACGTGCTGACATCTTAACTAAAGCATTACCAGAAGAAAGATTTAAGATGCTGTGTGGAAAACTTGGATTACTCAGTCTAGATGAAGAATACCAGAAAGTTACCAGATAGTTATTACCAGAAGGCTACCAGATAGCCAAGACCAGAAAGTCACCAGATAGTTAACACCAGAAAGCCACCAGAAAGCCAACATCAGAAGGCTACCAGATAGTCACCAGAAAGCTAATTACAAGAATGACCCAAAGCTCAGTTGAAATAAATACACGTGGCATAATTTTCTCTATTAATTGACGAGAAAACCATGTGAAAATTATTTCTTAAATGCTAAGTCAAGGGGGAACTTTTAAGGAAATTGAAGCGTCAAGATAACAGACGTCACTCTCCTAGGTTACAGGACTGTAAAAGATATTTTTCCCTAGATTTACTAAATCTTCTATTTTTCGCCATGATTAGCACAACCTTGGGAACTGGAATCGAGGAAATCCCTGCAAGAAACAGGAAAAGGAAAGTTGCCAAAAGTAAGAGATACTCACACGCTCGCATATAAACCCTAGGATCTCGAGCGTACATCTCACGCAAGGAAAGGCGGCAAAACAAATCATAGAAGCGGGAAAATCTAAAAAGGGAGAAGATTTTTTTTAACTCTTCGAATTACTTACAGCTTTATTATCTTTTATTATCTTTTGTTATATTTATGCGATATCTTCTCTGAACTGCTCACCTTCACTTTATCGCACTGAGCACTTCTCAAAATTTCTAAGCACTTAAGATTCTTCCAAACCTTCTGCAAATCCCTTCTCAAAAACATCTTTGCGTTTGACTATGGCACCTCAAACTTCACTCTTTCTTCAACACGTTGCTGAGGTTCAGCGATTTCTTTCACCTGAACCGTATGCAGCTCTTGACACTCACGGATTTCGAAAACTTGAAGAAATCTTTGCAATGGTCAAACGCTGCAAAGGTTTTTAAACTTATTGTGTTTTACCATATCTGCAGTATGCTTGTAATATTACTTGCTTATGAACTGTTCTTAAATTGTTCCACGTAACTGTTCATACGACTCTGTTTATGCTAGATGCTCATATTGTTCCTTTAAACTGATGTATATACATATGCATGTGTTTTATTCTTGTGAGAATAGGCTTCTGCAATATTGTAACTTCACATCCAAATATGTTCCTGGCAAAGCAAGTGGCTACCTTCTATCTGACATGGCAGAATGACAAGCATGGCTTTGAAGCCAATGTACTGATGCCAATTGGTGACAAAACAAGCAAGACACCGTATAATGTGATTGAAATGATCAATCAAACTTACAGACTGAAAGATGAAGGTCTAGCTTTGGAAGATATCACAATGAAGCAATTACAAGAAGCTGTTGAGATCATGATGGTGATACCCATCTCTTATACTGGACGGATGTTCCAACGATCCCTACTTCAACCAGGGTTCAAGCTACTCTTAGAAGTAGTTCAGAGGATCTTTCTCAACCACAGTGGCACTTATGATCAAGTCACACCTGAGAAATTCAGAATTCTCACAGCGGTTGCTCTCAACCTTCGAGTCAACTGGAGCAGAATCCTCTTTGAGCTAATGGCTAAAGAAGCAAAACTGGTAACTTACTCAAAGGATAGCAAGGGCAGAGGAACTTCAGTGGAAGTTCGAAGAAATCTTCGCCATTCCACCAAGATAAGTTTGATGATTGAGCGATTCTTCACCCAGAAAGTCTGGGAAGATGCAGTAGAATTCAACACTGGTCTTTCTATTCCCAAGGACCAGCACCAGCTGGAGATGTCTTTGGGACTCGCACCCCAGTTTTTCAACAAGATTCCTGATGAAGTGCACCGTGTTGCTGCACTGGAAATGGGTAGTTCAAACCCCACTTGGATGCCACCTACTAGAGGTGTGGAGAAGAAGAAGGAGAAGGTGGTAAAAGAAAAGGCAGCCAGAAAGCGAGGCAGCTCTGTGGAGACAGAAACTTCTGCCTCTCTGCCAAAACAGAAAAAGAGGAGACTCCAGAAAGTTCAAGAATCATCACCACCACCAGCAGCAACAACAGAACAATCAGATTTACCAGAACATGATGAAGAAACAACACAAGCAGCAACTGAACAACCAGACATCCCATCAGCAGAGGTTCAACCAGAAACAAGTCATCCGGAGAAAGATTTTTCTCCTGCCAGAACAGCTACTCCTTCCCCAAGCCGAATGGAAAGGATAAGTGAAGAAGACGAGGAAGGAGACTCACCTGATGAGGAGGATGTCAGGAGACAACAAGCTGAGAGTGTTATCAGCCTGCTGGAAAATGAAGCAGAACACTCTGTTCTGCAAGAGTTCCCTGGAATCACTCAGCTACCAGAGAGTTTGGGAGCAGCAAGGCGTGTCAAATTCTACTTGCTGGTCAAGGACAGCGAGTACTATGTATTTGATGCACTGCTCCAACTCAAAACCATTGATGAACTAAAGAAAGAAGAGGCAACACTGCTGAGTCTACTTCAAGTCACCTCCGTCCAAGAAATCAGGGCAGATTATCAGCAACTCATCTCTGGCCTTATGCATCAAGAGGCAGAGAGTCTGAAGATCAATCTGGAGCCACCACACCAGGACCCTGCACCAACAGAACCATCATCATCTCAACCCGAACAGAAGGCAGATCAACTCAAGATGCCTACCAAGGAAACACCAATTATTGATCTGGACTCTGGTGATGAAGAACCGATTGGTCAGAACGTTGGTGGCGAGACAAGCAACGAAATCTACACACAGGGAGCTGCCCAGAAGCTGAATAAACATGTCAATTTTTACACTATGGAGGAATTGCTGGAGAGAGAAACCAGACCGTTCAACAACTATCAACTCGACAATCTCATCACACTGAGAGTTGAAGACTGTCTAACAGCAACCTGCAACACACTGCAAGAGAAAGCCACCCAGATACTCACTGATTTCAACCAACATCAGAAAGAGTATGTCAACGACATGGATGACGATATCCGAAGAAAACTTCGCACAGTGAGGAAGGAGCTTGACAAGAAAATCGATGATGATAGATCAGCCAATGAAGCCGGACAGGTCAAAATCAACCTACGTCTGACTGGAATTGATGAAAAAGCTGAAAAAGCCACTTCCTTGCTAGCTGATTTGCTGGCTAAACAAGATGAATCAATCAGTGCTGCTATTGACAAGAAAGGAACTGCACTCGCTGCTCAACTGAAGGAAGACATTGACCTGTCCATCCACTCCTATCTAGCTCTTTTTGAAAAAGAGAAATTTGTGGAGCTGATGCGGAAAAACCAGGTCGCTGTCTTAAATGACCTTCTTTACCCAAACCCAGAAGAGTTTGAGCAACAGAACAATCGCCTTACTGCTGTTGAAGAACTCCAAGAGACCTATGACAAGACTTTGTCAACAATGAACAACAGGTTAGAGCAGAAACTGGACGCCTCAAACCAGACAATCAATCTCCTACTTGGCTTCAAAGCAGACGCTGAAGAAAAGGTTGAGAAGATGACAGAAGAGATTGCTTCTCTGCGCACATTGATAAGTACCCTATTTGATGATGTCAAAAAGGGGGAAATATCAGGAAGCAAAAGCACAGGAGGAAAAGGCAGCAGCAAGACTTTGAGAACAGAGGAGGTGGAAATTACAACTGAAGAAGTGGAGCCTACAACAGAAACACCAGCTCCGACACAAACAAGACCCACTACACCTCCAAGACCTGATCCTACATTGATCGGAACAGAACCAGCTCAACCAGCATCTCACACTCCAAAAGACAAAGGGAAAAAGCCGATAGATGAGGGTGACCAGATAGCTGAGCTTCTGCTGTTCGGAGTTAGCATGGACCAAGCATGCGATCCTGTATTCAGAGCACAATTCTATAAAGATCAGGCTGAGAGAGAAAGGAAGATTGCTGCACAGGAAGCCAAAGAAAAATCTTTTCAAACTCCTTTCTCCTCGCCTTCATCTGCTGAACGCTCACAACAACAATCATCTGCTTCTACCACCCAGTCCAAGAAGAAAAAGAAGAAACCATTCTCCTGGAACCTATCCCTGCAAAAGAAGACACCAATTGACGCATGGGTTCCAGAGAATGATCAGACTGATTGGGAAAAGGTTAAACAAGGGTTCATTCTGAACAGATATTTCCTAAAAGAGCCCACATATTCAGAATCGATTCCAGATGAAGATTTTAACCGCTACCTGGAGAATTTCAGAGATCAAGACCTTGTAAAGAGAATCAGAACAGCTGCTGCAGAGGCCAAAATCCAGCTGAAGGCACCAGAGAAGGAATTCATGATCTGCCCAACTATACCAGGCAGTAATCTTCCGGACAAGACTTATATTCTGAACTACATCAATCAACTGGCGAAGATTAAAGGCTACAAGATCGATAACCACGATCCAAACTATGCCAGGGTGACAGATGGTATATATGAGAGCATCCAGCTGGTGTCTGACGCTCAGAGAGAAAGAATGAAGAAGGGAGGTGCAGCAAGATGGTTCTCTTAGATAGATCTTTTGTATCTTCTGCTTTTTACTCTCTGTTATCTCTATTGAATCTCTGTACTCATCAATTCATATATCAATGAATTTGGGTTTCTCTTATACTTCTGTTGTTTACTGTTATTTAACTTAAATAACAAATAACCTATCTCCCAGAACATGATCCATACTTGATTAAGCTAACTAAGTGTGGTTTTGACATCATCAAAAAGGGGGAAATTGTTGGGAACCCCACAATATATTCTAAGTTTTGATGATGTTCACTCATACACACACTTGGCTTTCTTCATGTTCTGTATCATTTCTGTTGATTGTTATTGACCAGATAGTCGAAACCAGTTCAGCCAGAAAGATGGAATATGTCTCAGACAGAAAGCTGAACCAGCAAGTCTTTGACAGAAGGCGAAACCAGAGAATCTCAAGCCAACAAGTCTTTGACAGAAGGCTAAACC